>JBBBDQ010001505.1:3857500-3860000 GCA_037127315.1 Ascarosepion bandense
CTATCTGAGTCTGATCTATCTATCTATGTATCTATGTATCTATCTATCTATCTATCTATCTATCTATCTATCTGAGTGTGATCATTTATCTATCTATCTATCTATCTATCTATCTATCTATCTATCTATCTATCTATCAATGTGTGATCATCTATCTATCTATCTATCTATCTATCTATCTATCTATCTATCTATCTATCTATCTATCTATCTATCTGAGTGTGATCATCTATCTATCTGAGTCTGATATATCTATCTATCTATCTATCTATCTATCTATCTATCTATCTATCTATCTATCTGAGTCTGATCATCTATCTATCTATCTATCTATCTATCTATCTATCTATCTATCTATCTATCTATATGAGTGTGATAATCTATCTATCTATCTATCTATCTATCTATCTATCTATCTATCTATCTATCTATCTATCTGAGTGTGATCATCTATGTATCTATCTATCTATCTATCTATCTGAGTGTGATCATCTATCAATCTGAGTCTGATATATCTATCTATCTATCTATCTATCTATCTATCTATCTATCTATCTATCTATCTATGTATCTGAGTCTGATCTATAAATCTATCTGAATGTGATCTATCTATCTATCTATCTATCTATCTATCTATCTATCTATCTATCTATCTATCTATCTATGTAGTCTGATTATCTATCTATCTATCTATCTATCTATCTATCTATCTATCTATCTATCTATCTATCTATCTATGTGAGTCTGATTATCTTATCTATCTATCTATCTATCTATCTATCTATCTATCTATCTATGTGAGTCTGATTATCTATCTATCTATCTATCTATCTATCTATCCATCTATCTATGTGAGTCTGATTATCTATCTATCTATCTATCTATCTATCTATCTGTCTATCTATCTGAGTGTGATCTATCAATCTATCTATCTATCTATCTATCTATCTATCTATCTATCTATCTATCTATCTATCTATCTATCTATCTGAGTGTGATCATCTATCAATCTGAGTCTGATATATGTATCTATCTATCTATCTATCTATCTATCTATCTATCTATCTATCTATCTGAGTCTGATCTATCAATCTATCTGAATCTGATCTATCTATCTATCTATCTATCTATCTATCTATCTATCTATCTATCTATCAATCTATCTATCTATCTATCTATCTATCTATCTATGTGAGTCTGATTATCTATCTATCTATCTATCTATGTGAGTCTGATTATCTATCTATCTATCTATCTATCTATCTATCTATCTATCTATCTATCTGAGTCTGATCTATCTATCTATCTATCTATCTATCTATCTATCTATCTGAATCTGATCTATCTATCTATCTATCTATCTATCTATCTGAGTGTGACCATCTATCTATCTATCTATCTATCTATCTATCTATCTATCTATCTATCTATCTAAATGTGATCATCTATCTATCTATCTATCTATCTATCTATCTATCTATCTATCTATCTATCTAAATGTGATCATCTATCTATCTATCTATCTATCTATCTATCTATCTATCTAAATGTGATCATCTATCTATCTATCTATCTATCTATCTATCTATCTATCTATCTGTGTGTGATCGTCTATCTATCTATCTATCTATCTATCTATCTATCTATCTATCTATCTGAGTGTGATCATCTATCTATCTATCTATCTATCTATCTATCTATCTATCTTAGTCTGATCATCAATCTATCTATCTTAGTCTGATCATCTATCTGAGTCTGATCAATCTATCTATATATCTATCTTAGTCTGATCATCTATCTATCTATCTATCTTAGTCTGATCATCTATCTATCTATCTATCTATCGATCTATCTATCTATCTATCTATCTATCTATCTATTTATCTATGTATCTATCTATCTGAGTGTGATCATCTATCTATCTATCTATCTATCTATCTATCTATCTATCTATCTATCTATCTATCTGAGTGTGATCATTTATCTATCTATCTATCTATCTATCTATCTATCTATCTATCTATCTATCAATGTGTGATCATCTATCTATCTATCTATCTATCTATCTATCTATCTATCTATCTATCTATCTATCTATCTATCTGAGTGTGATCATCTATCTATCTGAGTCTGATATATCTATCTATCTATATCTATCTATCTATCTATCTATCTATCTATCTATCTATCTATCTATCTATCTATCTGAGTCTGATCATCTATCTATCTATCTATCTATCTATCTATCTATCTATCTATCTATCTATCTATCTATATGAGTGTGATAATCTATCTATCTATCTATCTATCTATCTATCTATCTATCTATCTGAGTGTGATCATCTATGTATCTATCTATCTATCTATCTATCTGAGTGTGATCATCTATCAATCTGAGTCTGATATATCTATCTATCTATCTATCTATCTATCTATCTATCTATCTATCTATCTATGTATCTGAGTCTGATCTATAAATCTATCTGAATGTGATCTATCT
>JBBBDQ010001505.1:3872500-3900000 GCA_037127315.1 Ascarosepion bandense
CTATCTATCTATCTATCTATCTATCTATCTTTGTCTGATCATCTATCTATCTATCTATCTATCTATCTATCTATCTGATCAATCCATCTATATATCTATCTTAGTCCATCTATCTATCTATCTATCTATCTTAGTCTGATCATCTATCTATCTATCTATCTATCTATCTATCTATCTATCTATCTATCTATCTATCTATCTATCTATTTGAGTGTGATCATCTATCTATCTATCTATCTATCTATCTATCTATCTATCTATATCTATCTTCTATCTATCTATCTATCTATCCATCTATCTATCTATCTATCTATGTGTGATCATCTATCTATCTATCTGATATATCTATCTATCTATCTATCTATCATCTATCTATCTATCTATTGATCAATCTATCTATCTATCTATCTATCTAACTATCTATCTATCTATCTAACTATCTATCTATCTATCTATCTATCTGAGTGCATTATCTATCTATCTATCTATCTATCTATCTATCTATCTATCTATCTATCTGAGTGTGATTATCTATCTATCTATCTATCTATCTATCTATCTGTGTGATCATCTATCTATCTATCTATCTATCTATCTATCTATCTATCTGAGTGTGATCATCTATCTATCTATCTATCTATCTATCTATTTGAGTGTGATCTATCTATCTATCTATCTATCTATCTATCTATTTGAGTGTGATCATCTATCTATCTATCTATCTATCTATCTATCTATCTATCTATCTATCTATCTATCTATCTATCTATCTATCTATCTATCTATGTATCTATCTCTTTTATCTATGTATGTATCTATCTATCTATCTATCTATCTATCTATCTATCTATCTATCTAACTATGTATCTATCTATCTATCTTTTGATCATCTATCTATCTATGTGATCATCTATCTATCTGAGTCTGATCCATCTATCTATCTATCTATCTATCTATCTATCTATCTATCTATCTATCTATCTATCTATCTGAGTGTGATCATCTATCTATCTATCTATCTATCTATCTATCTATCTATCTATCTATCTATCTATCTATCTATTTTTCTGAGTCTGATCATCTCTCTATCTGAATTGATCTATCTATCTATCTTCTATCTATCTATCTATCTATCTATCTATCTATCTGAGTGTATGATCATCTATCTATCTATTTGAATATGATCATCTATCTATCTATCTATCTATCTATCTATCTATCTATCTATCTATCTATCTATCTATCTATGATCATCTATCTATCTATCTGAATGTGATCATCTATCTATCTGAAAAGTCTGATCTATCTATCTATCTATCTATCTATCTATCTATCTATCTATCTATCTAAATCTATCTATCTACCTATCTATGTATCTGAGTAAGTATCTATCTATATCTATCTATCTATCTGAATCTGATCATCTATCTATGTGTGATCATTTATCTATCTGAGTCTGATATATCTATCTATCTATCTATCTATCTATCTATCTACCTATATGAGTCTGATCAATCTATCTATCTATCTATCTATCTATCTATCTAACTATCTATCTATCTATCTATCTGAGTGTGATTATCTATCTATCTATCTATCTATCTATCTATCTATCTATCTATCTATCTATCTATCTATCTGAGTGTGATCTATCTATCTATCTATCTATCTATCTATCTATCTATCTATCTATCTATCTATCTATCTATCTATCTATCTGTGTGTGTATCTATCTATCTATCTATCTATCTATCTATCTATCTATCTATCTGAATGTGATCTATCTATCTATCTATCTATCTATCTATCTATCTATCTATCTATCTATTTGAGTGTGATCATCTATCTATCTACCTATCTATCTATCTATCTATCTATCTATCTATCTTTCTGAGTGTGATCATCTCTTTATCTGAGTCTGATATATCTATCTATCTATCTATCTATCTATCTATCTATCTATCTATCTATCTAACTGAGTGTGATCATCTATCTGAGTCTGACTATCTATCTATCTATCTATCTATCTATCTATCTATCTATCTATCTATCTATCTATCTATCTATCTATTTTTCTGAGTCCATCTCTGTCTATCTTGATCTATCTATCTATCTATCTATCTATCTATCTATCTATCTATCTATCTATCTATCTATCTATCTGAGTGTGATCATCTATCTATCTGAGTCTGATCTATCTATCTATCTATCTCTCTATCTATCTATCTATCTATCTATCTATCTATCTATCTATCTGAGTGTGATCATCTATCTATCTATTTGAATATGATCATCTATCTATCTATCTATCTATCTATCTATCTATCTATCTATCTATCTATCTATGATCATCTATCTATCTATCTGAATGTGATCATCTATCTATCTGAGTCTGATCTATCTATCTATCTATCTATCTATCTATCTAAATCTGATCATCTACCTATCTATGTATCTGAGTATGATCATCTATGAATCTGAGTCTGATCTATCTATCTATCTATCTATCTATCTATCTATCTATCTATCTATCTATCTATCTATCTATCTATCTGAATCTGATCATCTATCTATGTGTGATCATCTATCTATCTGAGTTCTATATATCTATCTATCTATCTATCTATCTATCTATCTATCTATCTACCTATCTGAGTCTGATCACTCTATCTATCTATCTATCTATCTATCTATCTATCTATCTATCTATCTATCTATCTATCTATTTATCTATCTGAGTGCATTTATCTATCTATCTATCTATCTATCTATCTATCTATCTATCTGAGTGTGATTATCTATCTATCTATCTATCTATCTATCTATCTATCTGTGTGTGATCATCTATCTATCTATCTATCTATCTATCTGAATGTGATCATCTATCTATCTATCTATCTATCTATCTATCTATCTATCTATCTATTTGAGTGTGATCATCTATCTATCTATCTATCTATCTATCTATCTATCTATCTATCTTTCTGAGTGTGATCATCTCTTTATCTGAGTCTGATATATCTATCTATCTATCTATCTAACTATCTATCTATCTATCTATCTATCTATCTATCTATCTATGTATCTATCTATCTATCTTTGATCATCTATCTACCTATCTGAGTGTGATCATCTATCTCTCTGAGTCTGATCTATCTATCTATCTATCTATCTATCTATCTATCTATCTATCTATCTATCTATCTGAGTGTGATCATCTATCTGAGTCTGACTATCTATCTATCTATCTATCTATCTATTTTTCTGAGTCTGATCATCTCTCTATCTGAGTCTGATCTATCTATCTATCTATCTATCTATCTATCTATCTATCTATCTATCGATCTATCTGAGTGTGATCATCTATCTATCTATTTGAATATGATCATCTATCTATCTATCTATCTATCTATCTATCTATGATCATCTATCTATCTATCTGAATGTGATCCTCTATCTATCTGAGTCTGATATATCTATCTATCTATCTATCTATCTATCTATCTATCTATCTATCTATCTATCTATCTAAATCTGATCATCTACCTATCTATGTATCTGAGTATGATCATCTATCTATCTGAGTCTGATCTATCTATCTATCTATCTATCTATCTATCTATCTATCTGATTGTGATCATCTATCTATCTGAGTCTGAAGTATCTATCTATCTATCTATCTATCTATCTATCTATCTATCTATCTATCTATCTGAGTCTGATATATCTATCTATCTATCTATCTATCTATCTATCTATCTATCTATCTATCTATCTGTCTGAATCTGATCATCTATCTATCTATCTATCTATCTATCTATCTATCTATCTATCTATCTATCTATCTATCTATCTATCTGTCTCTCTGAGTCTGATCATCTATCTATCTGAGTCTGAATTATTTATCTATCTATCTATCTATCTATCTATCTATCTATCTATCTATCTATCTATCTATCTATCTGAGTGTGATCATCTATCTATCTGAGTCTGATCTATCTATCTATCTATCTATCTATCTATCTATCTATCTATCTATCTATCTATTTTTCTGAGTCTGATCATCTATCTATCTATCTATCTATCTATCTGAGTGTGATCATCTATCTATCTATTTGAATATGATCATCTATCTATCTATCTATCTATCTATCTATCTATCTATCTATCTATCTATCTCTGTATCTATTTATCTATCTATCTATCTATCTATCTATCTATCTATCTATGTATCTATCTATCTATCTATCTATCTATCTATCTATCTATCTGAATCTGATTATCTATCTATCTATCTATCTATCTATCTATCTATCTATCTATCTATCTATCTATCTATCTGAGTGTGATCATCTATCTATCTGTGTCTGAACTATCTATCTATCTATCTATCTATCTATCTATCTATCTATCTATCTATCTATCTATCTGTGTCTGATCATCCATCTATCTATTTGAGTGTGTCTGATCATCTATCTATCTATCTATCTATCTATCTATCTATCTATCTATCTATCTATCTATCTATCTATCTGAATCTGAATCTGATCTATCTATCTATCTATCTATCCATCTATCTATCTATCTATCTATCTATCTGTTAGGGCACCGCTTCTCTTTGACTACAAATGGATTGTTCCCATTGCTATATATAGCAATGGTGGATTCTCTACAGGAGAGTCCTAGGGAGTTGTAGAGAGTCACTTGAGAGTCTCTAATGAGTTACTGAAGAGTCAGTGCGAGTTAGTGAAAAGTTAGTCACACTTCCGATGGCGTACCGGAAGTAATCACATATACACACGTCTTACGGCGGATTGGGCTCTTGTATCTTTCTATTGTAAATAGTACTAATCACTTCTGTACATCCTAACCGTCTTTCCGCGGAATACAACTTATATTCTGATTCTGTTGTTGAGTTATTCATTTATACTTGGCGACATAACACTATCTATCTATCTGAGTCAGTTCATCTATCTATCTATCAGTCGTAAACCGCTTGAACAGACTTTGTTACTCAGACTGAATGTATTTCTAACTTTGCCCCACCTATAAGATTATGTGCTGCTTTTATCAAAGCCACTGGCCATGTCCTACAGATTTGGATGTGATGCTTGTGCTTGGTATACTTAACATAGTGGGTATCATGATTGATATATTAGGCTTTCTTTATTTTTGATCCAGCGTCACATCATGCTGTTTTCTTATTCAATAATGGTATTGGTAATATCAGCCGTTTTCTTATAAGGAAACATTTAGCACTCATTGACCGAGCAACCAGTTTTTTTTTGTTTTTTGTTTTTTATAATCATATCGCCCCAAGCAAGGCATTAAACTGCCACTGATGCGCAGGGGATTACATAGAAGGAAAGTTATGAGAAAGAGTGACAGGTTATAGGGACTTTCAGGAAGTGGGTAAGAGAAGGGTGAGAATAGTGATGAAAGTGGAGTGGACGTAGAAAGGAGCAAGAGAGAGAGAGAGAGAGAGAGAGAGAGAGAGAGAGAGAGAGGATGCAAATCAGTGAGATAGAAAATGACTATTGACTTTACATTTAAATTCTTGGAGATTGTATCTGTCGGGGAAGCAAGTAAATGGAAGGGAATTCCACAGGCGCGAAGTGCGAGAAAAGAAGCTGTTGGAGTAGAATTTGCGTTTACATTATATTGGTTTACTGCTTTTGACTGAAATTCATAAAATCTTTTTTTTTTAAACAATTTTTCAGGAAAATAGGTTTCTTAAGTCAAGTAGCTGTTATTGCTCTTTCCAAATATATGTGGGGGTTTCTTTTCTAACGTTTTATTTGTCGTAGTGTGGAACGTCAACATCTTAATTATGTCATTATTCTCTTCCAGTTACATGTGCTATCCATTTTACTTGTTGCTGCTATTGGTAGTCCCCAAGTAATGTGGTTCCTGTTATTTGGAATTTGCTTGTGATTCTGTAGGTCAATTCCCCGGTGTTCAAAATATGATGGTATTTACCACGACCATCAAGTTTTACTCGCCATTTTTAACCATTGAACTTATAAAGCGGTTGTATACAACTGACAGTTTAAAGATTTTTGAACGGTTTTGGTGCCATGCACGACATCTATATGAAAGACAAGATCTGATGTTGCTATGGTTAGGTTTGTTGGATTGGTGTCTTGATTTTGTAGCAGTTTGTGGTGTTGGGTGAAATTGTCTCTGACGCAGCCTCTTCTGTGTTCAATTTCTTTCAAAGAAGGAACCCGCCAACTAATTGATATGACTTACCCTCAAGATTTCAATGTTTCTTTGAGTTTGAGTTTGTTTAATGGCATATCAACTTATGTGAATTATTTAATGCCAAAAAGGTGGGGTTTTAAGGTCATCTTTTTTCATGTTAAGTTATAGTGAGAAGGTTGATTTAGTCAGATTTTAATTAATTTTTTTGTTTTTATTCTTTTTTATTTTAGAAAACTGAAAATGTCTTCTAGTTTTGTATTCAAAATGTTTTGCTGAGAATATTTTTTTTTCCATCAAAAATATGTTATTGTAATAATTTTTTCTTCAAAAATGTATTGTTGGTAATATTTTTCCTTCAAAAATATATATTTTTCTGCAAAAGTCTATTTTTATAAAAGTGTATTTTTATACTTTCATAGTGTTTTGACCCCAGTGTGGGGGTTAACTACTTGCCCATAGCTAGAACCCGAACAGGTGCTGCTACTCCGGGTCAGGGTGGACCTGAAAACAACAGCAATTAAGAGGTGGTTTCGTGCTCCTCACAACCTCCCAATCAGAGGCCTTGCTGCCGGATGCAGTTTACCGTCATGCCCAGGACCTCCAATGTTTCTAAACAAGAATAATAAAAAAAAACAAAACCCTATCAACTTATAAGGACCTGCAAATCGAAATAACAAAAATTTGGAAACTTAAAACTTCAATTATCCCGGCTGTGATTAGAGACATTGAGTATGATAAAGAATTGTATCCAAAATCATGGGAGTAAAATTTCTGGACAGACAAACATCTCAGAGCTGCAAAATTATTACTTTGTGTGGAACACTACAAATCATCCGCCACCCACTCTTCATCTTAAAAAAAAAGAACGTCCCAAACGTTTTTAGATAACACTTCTACAATGCTCTTTTTACTCATAGATCCCGGAAGAGGGGGACTTGGTGATTACGCCATGGAAAGATGATATAACATAATAATAATAATAATATGTGGAAAAATGTTGACGTTTCGGTATCTAGAGATTTTTTAACAAAATCCAAAGAAGAATCTGCAAAATAATCGGTACTGACCTGGCATCCCCGCTTCAATCCTTTTCCCACCGTAACTTTCCTGTCCCTTTCCTATAAATATTTTCATGGCAATTATTCCGTTTTCTCTGTAATACATCGACTTCATGAATTTAAGCGCAGCACTAGATTGGCAGCTAGGTCTCATCATTTTACTTTTGAAATTGATATAGCCGTAAGTTCTATTCTAATAGTTTCTTCTCCACTGTGGAACTCTTTTTCAGTTTCTTGCCTTCGTGTAAACTACGATCAATTTTATCTTCTTGAATTCGGATCCTTTATTGATCTCTCTCCTCAATAAATTTTTTTTCTTTTTACTTTCTTTTACAATCAGTGACTACTTTGCCTTTTAGTAGCTTTATTGTCTTGCTTGAATTGAAATGATTCTTGTCTGAACCCTTCTACGATTTTGGGATCAATACCATTTTGTTATCTCAATTCCCAAGTGGTGGTGGGCATTTTTTATTTGTTTTGATATAAAACATTAATTCCAACCCTCCTAGTATCAGAAAAAGTCGAAGGTTAAATTTAACTTTTCTCCTTATTTATTATTTTAAAAAAAAAATTCGCAAAGGCTCCTTACTTTCTTTCTGCCTTCTTCTTGGCTCACTTACTAATTTATGTGAAAATAAGGTTTTTATTGACCCAAAAAGAATTTCACATAGGCTCGCGAATTTCTTTCCTTCTTCTCGGCTCATCGGTTAATTTCGGTGAAAGATAAAAATCCCGCATAATCTCGCGAATTCCTTTCCTTCTTTCTCCGAATTTGAAGGGAGTTATCATTATTTCAAATTCACTACAGGCTTCTGTGGTTTGAACAGCGTTCATGCAGACACCTCGACAACTAATCCGATCACCAGCCAAATTTTCTTATTGGCTAGAGAATAAATTACAGATCTTCAAGGATAAATTTGATGTGCGACCATCGAAGTCATGCCATGCCGATAGACATGTACGTTGGTCTGGTCACACCATCCATATACCTGAGAACCGACTCACGCGGAGTTCTTTCATCAGCAGTGGCGATTCTACGGGGGCGAGGAAGGAGCCAGGCCTCCACTCAAATGTTTGTTGGCCCCTCGACTGCACCCCCCACCACTTTTATAAACTTCAAAAATTTATGAAACTGATCATTCTCTGATTTCGATAAGGTCTGATCTATAGCACTTCCCCCTCTGCGTTTTCTTTTTCATTTAGCTTTTTAAGGACACATACAGCGACAGGTTTGAAAGAAAAACAAACAAAATAAAACAACCAGATAGATAGAAACAGACATGTTGTTAGGGAGGGAAAAGACTTAATATTCATATTTTCATATCTGAAGGAAGACATTAATTATAGAAATAATGTCTCCCCAACTTGGTATGTAGATGCATAAGTAGTTAGTGATTTATGGCTGTGTGAAAGAATTGGTCACTAATTTTCTCCAATCTACTGAAGACAATAGGCACCGAATTCACAGACACTTACTGAGTTTGCCCACCTCCTTCTGAGAGAAATCTTGGCTCCTAAGTGGCCCCACTACTGTCAGAGTTCCACAATCGGCACTGTTCATCGGTGAACTGGATTCAGGTATTTTCATGGCTTCTGCACCGACGAACTTAAGTCACTGGTACCCCCGCCACAATAATTTATTCGTGCAACCAGACTGGCAACAAGGTCCCACCCATTTACAATTAGATCAACCAAATGCAGCCGACAATTCTACTCCATCAGCTTCTTTTCTTGCACTTCCTGCCTGTGGAACTCCCTTCCAAAAACTTGTTTTCCTGACGGCTACAACCTCCAGGAATTTAAATGCAATGTCAATACCCGTCTCTTATCCACTTGACTCCAGTTCTTTCTACATCACCCCGTATATCTTGTTCTTTTCCCTTCTCTCTACCTTCGCAACTGTCTTCACACCTATGTTCCCATCCTTCTCTTGCCCTTTCTCTGACACTCCCTGTAACTGGTTAGTCTTTCTCTTTACTTTCCTCCTGTCTAAACTTTTACCCTTATGTAGCCCTCTGCGTATCAGTGTCGGTATCGCATTGCTTGGGGTGAAACGATTAAAAAAAAAAAAAAGAGAAGAGTTATTGGAAGTAGATTTAAGCGCTACACGGCAGGGCTAGGAACGGTCAAATTTCAAAGATCTTGCGTTCTGTCCCCCCCCCCAAAAAAAAAAGAAAAAAGAAAAAAAGAAAAAAAAAAAGAAAAGTAAAGAAAAAAAAGAAAAGTAAAGAAAAAAAAAGAAGACCAGAAAACGAAGTAAGTAAATAAATAAAATAAATGAATGAATTTCAATTGATACATTTTCACGAGAATTCTTTTTATGATGATCTCAGCTAACAGACGCGCCTGGACAGAGTAATTACCCTAACACGAGTTATCTCGGTCACAAATAAAACACATCGTCAAATATTAGTTAGGTTTTTATATATTTATTTTTTTATTTCTGTTTCATTTTGATTCTTAAAACCCCAGAAACTTAACTTACGGCTACGTCCGAACATTTTTGATGTTAGCCCTTCAGGGTAACTGGGCGTGAGAAGAACTAAGTGCACAATTCAAAGATGACAGACCAGAGAGCTGTAAAATAACTAAATAAATAGATGATCCTCTCTCTCTCTCTCTCGGTATATATATATATATATATATATATATATATATATATATATATATATGTGTGTGTGTGTGTGTGTGTGTGTGTATGGTGTATGTGTGTGCGCGTATGCAAAAACAATAAATAACAGAATTTATTCGCAACGTTGGGCCACACCTTAATTTATAGAAGAAAAACAATTCGTTTTGTAAGAAATCAACATTAATGTCAGTGGGTATGGCCAGAAGTGGGAGTCGACGGTTGAAGTAAGATAATATAAATAATGACATAAAAATAAACTTGCTCAATAAAATGAAATCTACAGCAGCTGTGAGTCAAAGATGTCCATATTATATATATATATATATATATATATATATATATATATATATATATATATATATATAAAGGAAAACTCAAAATATCATTTAGAGAAGTTATAAATTATAATTAGTTTCTATGAATTAAATTAACTCATTTCTTATAGATCACACTATATTCGTTCCATTTGTTACAAATATTTTCCCGGAATAAACATTTATTTTAAAATGAAATGGAAATCTAGTAACATAATCCAGAACAGATATTTAGGCCTTATCTCGGTGATAAGGCCAAAATCTCTGTTCATCTAACACTCAATGTTTTATATTAAGTAGATCCTGGATTAGCCTCGCCATTCACGGATTGACATCATTACCTACATATATATATATATATATATATATATCGTAAAATTTATCGTAAATAATCAGGCCAGTAGATATAAATATATAATACTGTTTAATTAAAAAAACAGGAATATCTACTTAAATATGAGTATCGATCCAAAATAATGTTTAAAACAAATCATTTCAAATTGTCGTTTGTTTTATAGCCAAGTTTCGTTAATCTTCGTTAATTTCCGTAATTATATATATATATATATATATATATATATATATATATATATATATATATATATATATATATAGTTGTCAGTCCATAAACGGTGAGGATAATCCAACAAGATTTCCTTAATATAAATTATTAATAGGTAAATCCATATAGAGAGCTCGATGGGTGATACTACCCATATTTGGAACTGGACTATCTCTCTTCTTTCCTTCCCCTTACATTTATTGTCATTTATTTGTTTGTAATCTTATGTTTATTATTATTATTATTATTATTATTATTATTATTATTATTATTATGTTTCCCTCTTCATTTTAAGAAAACGTTCCGGCAGAGATTTTATACCAAATGGAGGAAATATTGTAAAAGAGTCTGATGATATGAGCTAATTAAGCTCATTGAAATGAACTATAGTTTATAACTAAAATGACGTGTTGAGTTTTCCTTTATAAACTTTATATATATATATATATATATCAACGCACACTTCTGAGAAAAACGCTCGTTGATAACACGTACATACTCAAACAAGAAAGTAATAAACAGAAACTAAAAATCCTCGAAGCAATCTACATTAAACAATTTAAACCTGGTTTGAATAGAATCAATTTTGATATTTCCAATAACGTACTCAAATGCCTGTAAATCAGATCAGGGACCACAACGCCACTATTTTGTCACTGTCTTCGGCCACCCGCCACGGTAGGGATGGACTTATATTTTCAATTCAATTATCTTTATTGTTAATAGCTTAAGTGTTCTATGTTTACTGTGTGTTAATATTTACTCTTTGATAATGGCTTATGTGAGCCGAAAGCTTAGACCCGATAAAAAAATCAACAATTACTGTGATTTTTTGTTGTCTTTCAACGATATCACCATCAAGTATATCAGACGGTATGAACGGATCCTACACAAAATTAATAGACAGAACTTGTCTATATTATTCAATGAAACCTGCATTAATATATATATATATATATATATATATATATATATATATATATATATATATGAGATAACAATATATATATTTATATATCAGGAACAATATTGGAGAAAAATGTATGACAAAAGAGCAAAAACATTCTTGCAACTTATTTTTTTAATCTAGCCATTTACATTTAGGTTCTTTTTCTTTCCATCACTTTTGTTTGCAGATTTCCCACACGGTGATAATAGAAGTTCGGCCAGGATTGTGAAATGTTGTATGAGCCTTGGAGCAACTTTACTGTAAATAACCTTGCGATTACAGCACTCTCTAGATATTTCCTTTGATCAGTTTTTCTTTTTTTTCTTTTTTTTCTTTTTGTTTCCTGTTTAGGATGCGGTTTACAGTTTTCTCTTTTCCAATCTTTTCACTCTTTTCCTTTTTTTTTATTTTTATTTTTATTTTCAATTGGAGTAGATAGATTAAACTATCGCCCGGTTCACACTCCACCCACGTCTATTGAACAGGTGAAGAGGCTCATCCCTTGTTTCCTGTTTAGGATGCGGTTTCCGGTTTTCTCTTTTCCAATCTTTTCACTCTTTTCCTTTTTTTTTTTATTTTTATTTTTTTTTTCAATTGGAGTAGATAGACTAAACTATCGCCCGGTTCACACTCCACCCACATCTATTGAACAGGTGAAGAGGCTCATCCCTTGTTTCCTGTTTAGGATGCGGTTTCCGGTTTTCTCTTTTCCAATCTTTTCACTCTTTTCCTTTTTTATTTTTTTTAATTTTTTTATTTTTTTTTCAATTGGAGTAGATAGACTAAATTATCGCCCGGTTCACACTCCACCCACATCTCTTGAACAGGTGAAGAGGCTCATCCCTTGTTTTTCTGTTTAGGAATGCGGTTTCCGGTTTTCTCTTTTCTAATCTTTTCACTCTTTTCCTTTTTTATTTTTTTTATTTTTTTATTTTTTTTTCAATTGGAGTAGATAGACTAAACTATCGCCCGGTTCACACTCCACCCACATCTATTGAACAGGTGAAGAGGCTCATCCCTTGTTTCCTGTTTAGGATGTGGTTTCCGGCTTTCTCTTTTCCATTCTTTTTACCCTTACGTAGCCCCCTGCGCATCAGTGGCGTTACCGCCTTGCTTGGGGTGATATGATAAAAAAAAAAAGTAGCAATTTTTGTCAAAATTGTGGTCAGTCTCGTTACAGTGGGCAACCAACACATGTATTGTTTTGTAAAGTGTTCCTTTTGTGTTCATCTAATCTTTTATTTATATTCCTTACGGTTTCTCCAATGTATATATAAACTAAAAAATATATCTAAATTCAACATAAAATTTGTTACTATTACGTAGAAAACAATAAAACAATAAAAGACTTCGTCAATACTAAACAAAACAATAAGCTCAAACTTGAAGTAGGAATTTACTCCAACGCCAGTAATAACTGTTACAAAAATTCATAGGAGAAACCTCAAGGAATCAAAATAAAAGATTATATAAACACAAAATGAATAAAGACAAAAGGAAAACATATCTTAGCCGACACGTTTTGGGACTTTATCAAAGCAAATGCAAGGAATTTATTTTGTAACAAGAATTTATATACGAGAGCAGAACTGTTATCGGCTTTTCAATATTTTTAAGATAGTTGACGGTTCAATACGAGGTGCTGTAAGCTTGGATGTGCAGTGGTGTAATGTATAATGGATCGGAATTGTTAATCGGAGAGCCGAGTTTCAATTACCGTTGAGTTTCTTATATTAACGTATACGCAAATACACCTGAGGAAGTTATGAATCCACTTCTCCACTATTCATTAATTTTCGTCTAAATAAGTTATTTTCTCTCTTAATAAGTGTGGTATCCTTTAAATAAAAGTTGTGGCTGAATTTTTTTCTATGTATAACTAATGCATTTGATAAATTGTTGTGTATGAGAGCCCTTTTGCATTCATAGAATCATTTTTTTTTCTGCAGGTTTTTCCAATGTATTGTTAGGAACAGTTCCAGAAATTTATTTTCTATATACCTGCTTCAGAATTATTAATGTTATGGACATTTTTGGTTCTGATCATATCCATAACAGTTTTGAATGTGGTTCTAATTATTTTGATATTGGTTAGATTTGGTAGATTGTTTTGAACAGTGGATGTTATGGAGTTTGTAGGTAATTATGTCTCAGCTTTTATCTAGTTAATTATAAATAATTTAATCTTTTTGTGGTCGTATATTAGGTATACCTTTCGCTTATCACTGTAGGATTAAATAAGGATGTTGGAGGCGTTTGAAAGTTTTTTCTGTGCATATTTGTACTTTATGTACATATTGGGGGCTGCAGATTCTTAGTGCTCTTAAATAGAATCCTTTAATTATTTGATTTAACAAATTTACATACAAAAATGAAAGACCTGTTGAATGACTATAGTATATATGAAAAAATAACTGAACTCAAGTTCATAAAAGAGATACAAAAATTTAAAAAACAAACTAAGAAATTATTAAGAAATTAAGATAATTCTTGGTTAAAATTCATCGAACACCACCCGAAAATATCCCCACTCTTTATGGATTACCAAAATACATAAACTGGACATCCCGATGAAACCTGTTATATCAGGAATAGGCAGCGTCTCACATAAATATTGACCTTTTACAGGGATACTCTGTCTGAGATTTTTACGTACACACACGCATATATTATTTTTCATGTGATATTATAATTTTTTCTTTTCAGTACATAAATTACACAAAATATGTACAAATCTAATAGCAACCTCCACATCCATAGGTAAAAAAGGTTAAAAATAATAGAAGTATTTTTTATAAAAGAAAAAAGTCAACATTCAGTAATATCAACTATGAACACGACTAGAATGTGCTCACCATATTTGGAAAATAAAACATTCCTGTAACTCTAGATACACGCATAAAACAAGTCACATATTCAGTTAAAAGTAAAATAGAATGCATACTTGTTAATGGCTAAAAGTATAGCCGAAAGCGTTTGGATAAATAAAACATTCGGATAATTTTTATATAATTTTTAGCGAAAGTCACACACACACACACACACACACACACACACACACACACACACATATATATATATATATATACTATCGAATCCTGCCGAATGACACACATTTTCGTAATAAAAATTTATCGTAAATAATTAGGCCAGTAGATATAAATATATAACACTGTTTAATTAAAAACAGAATATCTACTTAAATATAAGTATTGATAAAAAATAATGTTCAAATAAATCATTTCAAATTGTCGGTTGTTTATAACCAAGTTTCGTTAATCTTCGTTAATTTCCGTTTCCACCGAACGCCCATAGCCCAGGGGTAGAGTCGCCGACTGACGCCATTTCGGTCAGGTTTCAATCCTGGGTAAAAAAGCAATCGGAGTTTAACCGTACTGATGAGCTGTGATACGGCGAAACAGATCTGTCTGCGGATGACTATATATATATATATATATATATATATATATATATGTATGAAATGGATTGTTTGAACATTATTTTTTATCGATACTCGTATTTAAGTAGATATTCTGTTTTTTTTTTAATGAAGCAGTATTATATATTTATATCTACAGGCCTGATTATTTACGATAATTTTTTATTACGAAAATGTGTGTCATTCGGCAGGATTTGTACCTGCAACACTTATCTATATAGGGGAAGCTACCATTTGTTCTGGCAACGTCTTAGACCGCTCGACCTATGTAGATAGGGTTCGCAGGTTCGAATCCTGCCGAATGACACACATTTTCGTAATAAAAATTTATCGTAAATAATCAGGCCAGTAGATATAAATATATAATACTGTTTAATTAAAAAAACAGAATATCTACTTAAATACGAGTATCGATAAAAAATAATGTTCAAACAATTCATTTCAAATTGTCGGTTCTTTATAACCAAGTTTCCTTAAAATTTCCGTAATATATATATATATATATATATATATAAGTGTTTCGTTAAAAACGACTGACAAGGAAGATTTTATTAATTTTTTATTTAATTTTTCCGTAGACCTCGCATAGGCAGGATCATGCTCTTGTTTGCGTTTACCCCAAACGAGACTCTGCTCTTCGGTTTGTGCCTCACCAGGGTTCCTCCCCGCCCAAAGGCAGAAAGTCCGACAAGGTCAGAGTTCGAGTCGATCGTCGAATTCTCTTCCGGCATCTTGCTTTCTAGTCAACTTTGATCTTGAAAAAAATTAAATGCAATGTCAATCGTTATCTACTGCCTTCTTGATTCCTCTTTATTTATTGTTTTTGCACCTTAATAATGTTTTTCTTATTCTTTCACAATCAGTAATCCCAGGTGTCTTAGTGGTTTTATTGTCTTGTTTGGGATGAAATGATTTTAGGTTACAGGAGTGGGAAAGTGACCAAAGCCTAGATGCCAGGCCAGGACTAATAACACTGCAGACTCTTTGTATTTATCAAGAATCTCTAAATATGTAACAGGAGCACCAGACAAATTGCATATTTATGTTTACCATTTGTATTTATAAATACAAATGGCAAACTTATAAATATGCAAAATAGATTTTGAGGAGAAATATTGTCTCGCACGACACAGTGAAGCAGCTCTCAAAGAAAAATAATAAATATACGGATTTATTGTGTAGATTTTATTAAAATATTACTTTTTGTTTAAAATATAATGAAAAATACATTTTTTCTTAGAAGAGTATGACATCGCATGCCAACACGTTTAAAAGCCAAACAATCGTTTCTTTACAATCCTTCTTTGAAAAACTCGCGCCCAAATTAAAATTTAATTTGGAAAACACGTGGTTTGCAACATGGGGCGCACGCTCAACAGGTTGACAATTTGATTTTTAAGGGAGGCAATTCGAGAATGCGTTATTAACAGTGAATGTTTTCTTGGGAGCCTGTGTGTGTATGAGTGTATGTGAGTTAATACGTACGGTGCATATAGAGTTTGGTTTGGCTTGGTCTGGTGTGGTTTATTTTGTTTTACGGCATATCAACATCAATGGGGAAATGATTTTTAGGGTATGTACATATTAATAGAATATGGATTATTTGTAAGAAATCAGTTTATAGATCAAGTTTCATTGACTTATTTTTGTAAAGAGGATTTTTGTCGAGAGTCAAATGTATTACCGGTAATGTTTTTTTCAAAGTCAAAATATATTGCTTGTATTTTTACTAAGAAAAATCTAATTTTTATGCTTTCATTGCGTTTTGACCCTAGTTTTGGGGTTACCTATTTGCTCATAGCTGGGATCCTAACAGATTGTGAACCTCGGAGCAACAGCAATTGAGAGGTGGTTCCATACTCCTCACAACCTCCCAATGAAAGGCCTTGCTGCCGGACGTAGTTTATCGTCATGTATGTACAGTATGCATACTTTAAAATATTTGTGTTTATGTATGTACACTACCGGTCATAATTATTAGGCATTCAGTTTTTTTTAAAGAAATGATAGATTTCATACTATTTTTAATTGGATAATTCTAAATGAAAATAAAATGGTTCTTTTGTTATTATTACTTTGCAAAATTTTACAAGGCATAAAAGCAAAGGTGAACTCGTCCGAATCACCCTAAATTTTCTTCATGCTTTCATTGATGGAACGGCGATATAGGAAATTATGAAATATTTATAAATTCATTTCATGCACATTTTATTGTGTAATATTAACAAAAGAACCATTCTATTTTCATTTACAATTATTCACTTGAAAATAAATACTAAAAATAGTATGAAATATATTTTATCTAAATACTGGGATGGCCTAATAGTTATGGCTGGTAGTGTACATCTGTAATTACGTATGTACTGTATATATGTGTATGTATGTGTGTGTGTGAGAAAGCGAGAGAGAAGCACAATATTTGTTATAAATATTGTAAACTTCTAAAAGTAAATGAGAATATTATTGCATATATCGAGTCTCAAGTTCTTAACGAAAGTTAAGTTAATAAGGTTTCCTCCACGTGAACAGGAATTCAGGTGACGCGGGTAGTAGAGATGCATAGGTGAGGCAAGGCCAAAAAAGGGTTAGGAACCACTGCTGTAGAACAAACCTACCACAACCAAGAATTTTTTTTTTTTGTGAAGAAAAAAGACTTACGAATCACGACCTACGAAACACTTAATAAAAAATTTCTTGCACTATCAAAAGGAATATATCAAAAAGAAATCAGGAAAAAGATTTAAAAATATTTAAGGCATCCTTTTATTCCTTATAATAGTTCTTTTTTGACAATTTTATAAAATATTGATGTAAAAATATTTAATTTCGTCCAACGAGGTCTTTTAAGTATTTTTATTAAAAGAAAAATAAACGAAAAAAATTGATAAAGACATTATTGTCACCGATCGTTAATTTATAATTACCTTTTAATTCCTTTTCGTAACTCATGTTAAAAAAAAAAATCACACTTTATTATGAAAACCGTATCCTCAAATAGTTTAAATTTTACAAAAATTCATGAAATTATTTGATTTTATTGGAAATTCTACTAAAAGACTTTATGAAAATATTTATCTAATTCAGTTACAACACCTTAAATTCAATAGAATCCAATAAATTTCTTTATGCATATTGTATTTCTAACATTTTTATAATGATAACAAAATAATTATTGAACAGACAAAAATACTTGTAGATTAGTCAAAATTTTCAATAATTTTGTATGACCCTGAAAAAGGCGTTTTTTTCTTTCATTGTTCCCTCTTTGGATTAATACTTTTCCGCCATCTTTCTTATAGCAGTCACCAAAAATTCTCTAGTTACAGGACATAATTAAGACTTTTTACTTTTGATCTTGTGTAGAATAAAAAAAAAAAGGGTTGAAAAAATTGTTTAAGAAAAAATAGATAAAATTATTTTAAAATACTCAAATGTAGCATTAAACTCTACATTTTTCGATTCTTTAAACATCTTCAATTTATACCAAGTTTGTCAAGAGTCAGGAAGAGCGAAGCTCTGAAAGAGTTTTAAATTCGTTTCACAAACAAATATACACAAGAGAGTTTATTAAAATGGGGTATTAATAACTCTATAAAAAATAACTTGTGTTTCTTGAATACTTTTCTTAAAGATTTAAATATGTTCGCATTCGATATTAATTTTTAAAAAAATGTTATAACACCTTTTGGTGATTTAGCACACAAAATTCAATATTACGGATTAGTCACGAGTTAAATAAAAGAGTAGTGTATAACGTACCAGAAAAATACATCCAAAACACTTAAAAATTGAATATAAAGTTCATTCATCCTCTCTATTATAATAAAAAGCGGTATATATATATATATATATATATATATATATATATAAGGATATTTAAAGTGGATAAACATCCCTATTTTTTCTGTAATAGAAACCGACTGATGTGCATGAAACTTTTAATTGCGGTCGGTCATGTTCTAGCAGGAAGCAGTTTATAAATATTAAGTTCTGCCTCAATGCGAGACATTGAACACGTTTTTTTTTTTAACCAGTGTGAGGTTCTAAGTAGGCAATGATTTCTTCCAAGTGTATATATTTCCTTCCTGTCACGCTCAGGATGGAGGTAAGGGATTATTTTTTTTTCTTATGTCTTAATGTAAGATACTCAAGTAGGTACATCAATATTTATGTTGCCGTCATTTTAGACGGCATATCGATATAAATATTTTGTCGTCATTTTTGACGGCACGGGTCCATGAGTAAATTCTGAAAGTTTCAATGAAATTCAATGATTTTTTGGGGGTAAATTTTAAAAACGAGGTATCAATATTTTTTTTCACGGGTCGAAAGAACGCATATTTTTGGAGTTTCCAATCTTTAAGTAATATCTTCTTAACTATTATTTAAAGTTTACTTTTTAAGTAATATCTTTTTAAGCAGTATTTTTTAAGTGATATCTTTTTAAGTAATATATTTTAAGTAATATCTTTTAAACTATTATTAAAAGTTTACTTTTTGATTAAATCAAATTGAATTGTTATATAAATGATTAAAAAAATCTTCTAGAAGATTTATGATGAATAAATTTAACCATTTTGGTGTTCTTAAAATCGAATCTTGACGATTCATTTTTTTTCTTTTAATCATTTCATCGCAAACAAGGCGAGAGTGCCACTAAGACGGAAGAGGTGGGGATTACTAGGAGTGAAAGAGAATAAGAAGATTCTAGAAGGAAGGATCCTTTAGGCTCCCTCATAGAGCTGGTGCAAGGATCCCGTGCCCCCAATCTATGATAGCCCCCTTAATCTACAACATCAATTTTTCAAGGTAGTTGTCATATAAAATACACATTTTATTGTAACCAAATTACGTACAATAATGAATCATACACAATATAGGTGAGCAAATTAAAATTTTAAAAGTTTAGTACAATTACAATGTATCTAAATACAAATTAGAGACCTGTCAGAATAGATCATTCCATCTTAAATCAACAGCAATTTTTAATATCAACTTGAAATTTTTCTTGTTAGAAAGTGGAACAATTTTTAACGCATTCAACATGCTAGTTATTAAATTATGAATTTTATATCGTGCTTTTCCTGGCATTTTGGAAGCGATCCCTCTATTTAATCCAGAAAAAGAGCTTGTTCTCTTTCATATTGAACAGGTTAAGAGGCTCATCCCTTGTTCCCTGTTTAGGATTTGGTTTCCGGCTTTCTCTTTTCCAATCTTCTCACTTTGATTTTTTTTTGTTTTTTTTTTCAATTGGAGTAGATAGATCTATCTATCGCCCGGTTCACACTCCACCCATGTCTATTTAACAGGTGAAGAGGCTCATCCCTTGTTCCCTGTTTAGGATTTTGGTTTCCGGCTTTCTCTTTTCCAATCTTTTCACTATTACGTAGCCCCCTGCACATCAGTGGCGTTACTAATACTTACCAAACTTATTCATCAGAAAAGCTTTATGTATGTTTTTTTTATTATTTGAAACGAAATCTTTTTCAATAATGCATCCGTTTTGTGCAATTAAATAAGAAATATGAATTGTTTTTCCTTAGTTTTATAAGAAGTGGCATTGTGTCGCGACAACAAAAATGTTTAGCAATGAATCTTCTTTCTAAGTGAGACATAGAAATTTTTGAACAAGCCTTGTATATAGCGGATCAGCGGACTCATCTTTGGTGCCAGACACGCAATTTTTCGGTATTTGTGCCAATCGAGTTTCCTCATATGTCTATCATAGTCAAATTGAAGCGAGCCCTCTATTTAATTCAGAAAAATAGCTTATTCTCTTTCATATCAGTTAATACTTACCAAATTTATTCATCTGAAAAGCTCTGTGTGATTTTTTTTATTTGAAACGAAATATTTTCCAATATTGCATCAGTTTTGTGCAATTAAATAAGAAATATGAATTAGTTTTCCTAGTTTTATAAAAAATGTTCGGCTATGATTCTTCGTTTTGGGGGAGGCCTAGAACTTTTTGAACGACTCTCGTAAAATACAAATTTTACTATAACCAAATTATGTACTATTCAACCAGAAAAGTTTAAAACAAATACAATGTATCTAAATACAAATTAGAATATGTCATAATAATTCATTCCATCTTAAATCAACAGCGCATTGCGGCAATTTTTAACATCAACTTGAAATTTTTCTTGTTAAAAAAAAATTGAAGAATTTGAACATGTTTAATGTTATGGATCAAAATAGTGACTTTTATATACCTTTTTTCAAGGGTTAGCTTCAGCAAAAGAAATTAACGAATTTGGCAACAAAAACAAAACAAAAAAACAAATAAAAAAAACCAAAAACAAACAAACAAACACAGGATGACGTCAAAATCCGAGAAATATTTTCATTCTTTAATATTCATTTAATTTTGAAATGGCCGGCTATTCTTATCCAAGAATGCCCGTCTTCCCGAGTGACTATCTAATCCTTGTTGCAGACACATGCTCAAGTACATTAGTGTTTGTTCAACACCTACAGGGCCCAGCCCATATATGGTTTATACTGCAACTCTGTTGAGCAGATCTTGTTACAGTTTCTGGGAGAGTGGGTTATCTGGCGTGATCGACAGTCTGAACAAGGCCAATACACTCAAACCCTTCAGTCACGATGACTTGCGACTATCTTAGCACAATCACAAAAGTAGCTTAGATAACCTACAACAGCTAACCATCTTAATTTTCATAAAGGGGTATTCATATAAAATACAAATTTTATTGTAATTTAATTATATACAATAATGGATCATATGCAATATAGGTGAGCAATTTAACTAGAAAAATTGAAAATAAATACAATGTATCTAAATACAAATTAGAAACATGTCATAATAAATCATTCCATCTTAAATAAATCAACAATGCTTTACGGCAATTTTTAACATCAACTTGAGATTTTTCATGTTAAAAAGTTGAATAATTTAACACATTCAACAGTAGGGATAAAAAATAGTGAATTTATATAGTGTATTATTTCTACAGCAAAATAAATTCACGGATTTGGGTGCAAAAAAAGTCCTCAGAATGACATCAAAATACTCGAAAAATATTTAATTCTTTAATAATCACTTTTGCTTAGATGATTATTATTATTATTATTATTATTTTTACAGTAAGGGTCACTCTGTTCATATACCGGGAACTACTCGAGGTAAAGTGCTACATTAAGGAGTAGTTTCTATGGAAGAAAACAGTTAAATCTGGGCATGAACTGGTTAAGATTATAATGATCGGGGAAGCATTCTCTTGGGAGTCTGTTCCACAGATCATTTGTAAGGTATATAAATACAGGTAGAAAAAAAAATCAAATGTTGATGAGATAGCGAGGGTCACAAAGCACTACTCCGGACCCGCAATCAGGCATGGTCCTCACCAGTCGGGGCGTTCGGTGGTAGTACGCACCGGTCCTACCATTAAGAATTCATGAAGCATGTTGTAGCGCTCACAAAATTTCCTGCAGCTACGTCAACAAATACCATTTAGTTACGAACAGCCTTGGAATGTACCTGGAAATATACCCCAGCAACGATTCTAGCACCGCGTTTACTTTCTGCAACGTCGCACAGCCGCTGTTATTCAGGAGAAAAGGAGTTACAAGTTATTAAATAGCAGCCTGTTATATTTGGGACATCTTAAAATTCTCCGCACCCCCATGCCTGATATTTATTTTGTAAATAAATGCAAAAATGTGGCACGTGAACGAAAAGGGGGGAGGTGAGGTCGGTCAACATTATCTATCCTATACCTAGCTAATCACATTCACGACCCAATCACTCATTACAATTCGCACATTTACCACAAAAATTCATCCGTCATCTAACGACCCTACACATACCATAATACCACATATTCGCAGAGGGAAACCTAAAAAAAAAAAAAAAAAAAAAAAAGGACGGGGACCAAAACCCATGTCATAAACATTTCATATATATACAATATTATACAAAAATATATTAAAAAAATTAATAATATGAAAAGGAGAGGGAAGAGGATGAATAACCCAGAAAACAAACTAAAAATGAAACAAAATATTCAAATTAAAATAAAATAAACAGATGTTAGTAAGACCCGTCCACCCCACCCGCATCCCCATGCCTGAAACTAAAATAATAAAGCTTAGGTCTTATATACGAAATTGAGGTATTTTCTATGCGTTGTGGTGCAATTGATAGCGGTTGGTAAACAAAAAATCGGGAGAGCTGAGTTCGAATTCCAGCTGAATTCATTGCGTTCACTTACGCGCAAATACCCTCGGGTAAAGTATTAACCCCTTGCTTCTCCCTCCAGCTAAATTAATTATTTGAAGATTTTTTTTTATACTCGTGCGCAGTTTTTAAACGATTCCTTTCCTAAATGAGGAAGGAAGGCTTGAAGAATCTGATACTCACAGGTAAGACAGAGAGAAAGAGACAGCAACGCGTAACATATAGCGTATTAAGAGCTATTAGGGCGAGATGTGAAGGGCCATGAACGCCTACGTCCTGAAGGGATACGGCACATAGAAGAAGACGAAGTCTTTCCGTTCGTTGCTAGTGTAGTGATGTTTGATCGCCACTGAGTACCTCCATTATCGTGGCCTTGTAGTAGACGTGTTTTTCACTTCTAATGTATACTTCTGTCTACCCGTATATTCCTCCCTTCTCTCTATCACTCTAACATTTAAGCCCAAGGTAGATCGTTAAATAATTTAGGCTTTGAACTCCCGCGACCCCTTCCTACCAAATCTTAACCCTGGCTGCCACCAAACTTTCTCATTATTTCATTCATTCACTGATACAGTACACACCCACACCAATCTTGTCCCATTTCGAGTAAGGGTGGCTCGTCCTGTTCGCACACCTGGACACTCAACAAACCCCCTGTTGCTTACCCAACTCCTCTCTGCTGAAGTTAATGCTACCCCTACCACTGACCGATTTACTATTAAAAAAAGGAAATAAAAGAAAGAATTGTGCATATCTCACCGCAACACCTGATATGAATAACGACTCGATTAACAGAGAATGATTCGCCTTGTGCTCCTTAGCAACAACACAAATATTTGGACATTAGACTTTTCTTCCATTCTAGTTCAGTTTTAGTCTCTTTTTATAGACATCTGTATGCTAACTTTTTTTTTCAGGTTTTAACATCTATTTTATTTCCATTTTATTCCCTAGTTCTCTCCCCTCCCGTAGTCGAACATCTTTATTTACTTGTTCGAAGATAGAAATCATTTCTCGCTACACACACACACACAAATATATAGCCGCACCACGAGGAAACATTAATGTTGCTTTGTAAAGTGACTATTTACTTAGTTGAACTCTTCTTGGGCACAAAACCACAAATATAGGACAGCCGCAAGAGTTGAACTTATATAGGTACCTCCAGTCCAAAGTTTCGCAAAAAAAAATGATCATACGTTATGGAAAAATGTCCCCCAGACTTGAAAAAACAAATTTTTATAATCGGAATCTTAAATGTTATTATTAAGGGAAAAGACTAAAGGAATTCTTATTAAATCAGACTTTTTAATCCTTGTTAGAATTTTGGAAACTTTGGTTAGAAATTGTGTTTTTCTTGTGACCATAAATTAGTATGGAAAATTTTGGCTTTTTTTTTTCTTTTTTTATGGTGCAAAACACACTAAATGGAAAATGTTTATTGTCTGATTTTTAATGAAAATTTCAGGATTTATTCAGAAATGAATTAAATTATTTTTTAAATATTTCCTTTTTAGAAAATCTTCGCAATATATATATATATATATATATATATATATATATATATATATATATATATATATAAGCACAGAGAGTTTGCCACTTTAACTGAGCAGGTTCATGCCGACTTCTAAGTTTCGTGAGGACACCGTTATGATAGCGAAGACATCATAACGGTGTTCTCACGAAACTTCGAAGTCGGCATGAGCCTGCTCAGTTAAAGTGAAAAACCCTTCGTGCTTATAAACGTTCTCTCTTCCCTGATATTTAGTACTTTACGATAAAAAACCTTGCTTGCCAAAATACATTTTATCAGTAAAACCACTGACCCTTCCCCCCCAAAAAATCCTTAGCGCTAAACATTATCACAACTCAACACTAGATATATTACAGCTATCCCACCCTCCGCCCATTTATTTATTATGAAATTTTGAGAATGTTTTTTTGCAGCGCTTAATGGTAATATTTCTTATAAGGATAAGTTCTTGGAGAATTTAAATCAGTAATTTTTTAAAAATTTTGTAAAACAGGACCACCAGTTACAGAAAAATCTTCTTTGATTCGTAAAATGATAATAAAAGAATAACAGTAAAACTAAGACATTATTTAACCTACAAAAGCTTTTAACTGCTTTTAAAACTATATTATGGACAATATTATCTTAAGAAAAAAAGTAAAACTTATATTTATTAATCTTAAATGGAAAAGATCCCCAATATCTGGAAAAGCATTTTGAATTTATTTTATGTGTATAAACGGGTCTATTTTTTGTAAATACAGATGTCCAAACAAAACATTATTGGAGTAGATAGACTAAACCATCGCCCGGTTCACACTCCACCCTCGTCTATTGAACAGGTGAAGAGGCTCATCCCTTGTTCCCTGTTTAGGATGTGGTTTCTGGCTTTCTCTTTCCCAATCTTTTCACTATTACGTAGCCCCCTGCACATCAGTGGCGTTACCGCCTTGCTCGGGGTGATATGATTAAAAAAGAAAAAAGGAGCGGTAACTAAACATATTTAAAATTTATTGCTGATTTTCTAACATTTCTTCGACAAGTATCTTCATAAATTAAGACTATAAAACCAAAAGTACGTAAAATTCAATAAAATATTAGAGTGCTTAGAATATTTCTTAAAGTTTTAAGTTTAAGTTAAAGAATTATATAAAAATGGCGTTCATGCTAATCATTAAGTAATCATTACAGTTATGCCCCACGTTTAAAAGAAAATTATAAACAAGTATTTTCGCTATAAAGCCAAAGATCTTAAAATTCATTAAAATATTAGATTGCTTCGAATATTTATTAAAGTTTTAAGATTACTGGGATGTCTATTAAACAGGTTAAGAGGCTCATCCCTTGTTCCCTGTTTAGGATGTGGTTTCCGGCTTTCTCTTTTCCAATCTTCTCACTTTGTTTTTTTTTTTTCAATTGGAGTAGATAGATCTATCTATCGCCCGGTTCACACTCCACCCATGTCTATTGAACAGGTTAAGAGGCTCATCCCTTGTTCCCTGTTTAGGATGTGGTTTCCGGCTTTCTCTTTTCCAATCTTCTCACTTTGTTTTTTTTTTTCAATTGGAGTAGATAGATCTATCTATCGCCCGGTTCACACTCCACCCACGTCTATTGAACAGGTTAAGAGGCTCATCCCTTGTTCCCTGTTTAGGATGTGGTTTCCGGCTTTCTCTTTTCCAATCTTCTCACTTTGTTTTTTTTTTTTCAATTGGAGTAGATAGATCTATCTATCGCCCGGTTCACACTCCACCCATGTCTATTGAACAGGTTAAGAGGCTCATCCCTTGTTCCCTGTTTAGGATGTGGTTTCCATTTCTCTTTTCCAATCTTCTCACTTTGTTTTTTTTTTCCAATTGGAGTAGATAGATCTATCTATCACCCAGTTTCTACCTCACCCACGTCTATTAGACAGGTTAAGAGGCTCATCCCTTGTTCCTGTTTAGGATGTGGTTTTCAGCTTTCTCTTTTCCAATCTTCTCACTTTGTTTTTTTTTTCAATTGGAGTAGATAGATCTATCTATCGCCCGGTTCACCTCCTACCACGTCTATTGAACAGGTTAAGAGGCTCATCCCTTGTTCCCTGTTTAGGATGTGGTTTCAGCTTTCTCTTTTCCAATCTTCTCACTTTGTTTTTTTTCAGTGGAGTAGATAGATCTATCTATCATACAGTTCACCTCCACCATGTCTATTGAGCAGGTTAGAGGCTCATCCCTTGTTCCTGTTTAGGATGTGGTTCCGGCTTTTCCCAATCTTCTCCTTTTGTTTTTTTCAATTGGAGTAGATAAAGATCTATCTATCCTTGGTTCACACTCCACCCATGTCTATTGAACAGGTTAAGAGGCTCATCCTTGTTCCTGTTTAGAATGTGATTTCCAGCTTTCTCTTTTCCCAATCTTCTCACTTTGTTTTTTTCCAGTGGGTAGATAGATCTATCTATCGCCAGTTCACACTCACCCATGTCTATTGAACAGGTTAAGAGGCTCATCCCTTGTTCCCTGTTTAGGATGTGGTTTTCGGCTTTCTCTTTTCCAATCTTCTCACTTTGTTTTTTTTTTTCAATTTGGGTAGATAGATCTATCCTATCCTTGGTTCACCTCCACCCATGTCTATTGAACAGGTT